>JARHVA010001577.1:2115000-2155000 GCA_037957365.1 Torreya grandis
CAACATTATATCTTATTCTCATTTTATAGACCTATTATAACCAAATGATAACATAGGGTGTATAAATTTATCCTTTATGGTTAGTATAAAAAGTAACCATTTAACCATACTCAAGTGGAATTGAAACCCACTAACAAGAGAAATATATTTAATGAGGGTTAAAGACCTATAAATGGTCCTATACAGAGAAACAAGTGATGTATATGGTTCTCAAGACCTATCTATGTATTTGTATGTTGATACGCCCTAAATACCATAAATCGCCCATTAGGAAACTTGCTTCCCCATAGCATCCTTTGTGAGTAATTAAATCTAACTAATTACCTCATATCACCTCCTTTGGTTTTTATTGCATGTAAATGAGTACACTGAATGAGTATCATTGTATTCAATAAGCAAAGTATTGGGTCCAACATGCAATCCTAAAATGTACTTTGATATGTAATTTCATTTTTTTTGTGGTTGTTTCACTTAAGCTTTGATGTGCAACATCTAGTTATTGGGTTTTAAATTTTCTTTGAATTCCCTAGATCATGACATCTGTCTACATCCCATGTACTCGCAACCAACTAAAGCTTTCATGAAAATTCAAAGTTCCTCTAAGTATCTAAATTATCTAGAATCATCCATGTGGAAGCATCTCATTTATTCATAACTCATCATCAAACCTATATTCTAAGTTTTATAAGCAACCAAGTCATCAAAGGCCATCTACATGTCTAGATCTCATTCATTCATAACACAACTAGTCTTCATGAAAATTAAAAATATTTTGATCCCTAAGATCATGCCATTTGGTGACATCTCATTCACTCAAAATTTTAAGGGATAAAATATAGTTCATATTCAAAATTTTCCCAAAATCCTGAGATCATGCCAAGTGGTAAGATCATTTTTGACCGAGGAACCAAACAATCAAGGCATATTCAATATATCCAAGGTTCCTAGTAGCCTATCAACTAAGATCACAATAGGTGGCATAATACCATTCACTCTATCCTTATCAATTATAAATACACTTCCATTAATTAATGATATTTTTCCTAAGATCATGATAGGTGGAAAAATATCATTAATTTGTAACTTGTGGAGCATATAAAGTAGAACTATAAAGTTAAATACCCATAGGTAAATAATATTGAAACAAGTGTCATAATCTCAAAGGTACATATTTTGAATACAAATGAAAGAATTGATAGCTAGGTAAAATTTGAATACACTAGAAGTGGACACTTGGTTAATAAATATGACTAAGGATTCATGATGAGTAAAATGTTGCCACATGGAAAAATACACCTTCCAAAGTTGACATGTAAATTTCAAATCAAAATGAGAAGTAGAGAAAAAATATTTTGTCACATAAATTTCACACGGATTGGGCATTCAAGTCTCAATATTTAAGTGATATATGTAAAATTTTGAGAACATCAAATCACCTTACCATTAATCATCAACATGTGAACTAAAAAAATTAGCCACCAAGCCCCCAAGACCCCTAATTTTCCTACTAGATAATTTGTTAATCAATCTAACTAGCTTATTATAAAATTTATGATATAATAATGGCTTCATCATCTTGAGCATCTATCCAACCTCCTTCTCAATATTCTATCACATGAGCAACTAAGTACTTGATTGTTTCTGATAGATGGGTATTACCATTTTCCCATTAATCTTCTTTCTATGATGATATCGATAAAATCAAGCCATACTCATCCTATGAATTATTAGATTAGGATAGTAAAAGATATGTAAATTATCTGCTACTAGTTAAAATAATAGATTTACATAATATACATCAAAATCTAAGTTAATGTCAAGCATGTACTTACTTCATGATTTATTTCTTAATGGCACCATTAATGGAGACTATTTTCACTTTATAATTCATATAAATGTGGTTTCTTATATCTTTAAGGATTTGTTTGAGAATTATATATACCTACTAGTGCCCAAAATGACTTATAACCAAGTCAAATCCCATGCCTAATTAGACCATAACAAACTGAGGGCAAGCTCAAGTAGTGACTAGAAAAAGGTGAAAAATTGAATATTCAAAGTGTTGTTTCCAATTTTACCATAATCAAATTTAGGATAGGTATTAGGATATCCATGGACTTATTCAATAGGTTGTTTGGTTTTTTTATCATCACCTATGTTCATGAGGTGTGGGTGTCTTTGCTAGGCATAATTTTACTTGTGATAAAATCGTGACACTTGGGGAGCTTATCAACGTCTGGATCAAGGTAAAAATTCTCAAAGTGTATGAAAGACCATATGATGTAAATTTTTACATGATGTCATATGAATTAGATTCAATCATGAGAACAATACACATAACCTATGGACAACCCTAGGAGCCATCTGTGGAATATGTGAATAATAGGGTTTGTGATGACTTACACCTATTACATGTCTATAGTTCTAGGAGAGAAATAAATAATATTTTAGAGGAAATATACCCATTAGTGTACCAATCCATTTTTGGTCATCCCATGACTAATATTTCTAACAATACAAGACATAACATTGTGAATATGGGAGGTTACTGGTACTATCATGACTACATTGTAATAAGGATAGAGGGGACCAAGGATCCTCCTCTAAAATTACCATGTTTTATTCTTGAAAATGTAGTAGTTCAAGAAATAAAATTTAAGATATATAAAATTATGGATGAGGATTTAACTACTAAGCACAAAGGTTATTATCATAAGACCCATCTAAGCATTGGCCAAATGTAATATTCACTAAGGAGGCACCACAATTCAGTTGGGATCCAAAAAATAGAATAATAAAAGACTTAAATGACCTTAGAAATAAGGGATTTCACATTCCATATAGACAATAATTTTGAGCATGATCCAATCTTTATTAATGTTGTAAATGATTTTGAGGTTTATACTCATATGAGAAAGTATAGTATGCCAATGGTGGTTTCTTAGTTGATTCAATATGACCAATCAATCATAAGAGAAAAGGAAAATAAGAAAGTAGAGGAGGAAAGTAAAGTTTCACACCATCAATGGCCCTAATCACATGCTCAATTATCACTATAGCATGGGTAGCCTACCTTTCCATAACCAACAAAAGAGGGTTTATCAGAGGAAGGTACCTCTCAAGGGGAGATGGATCCCTAGAATAGAAATAACATTCTTAAAGGAATTACAACCCCTCCCACAACAACTACAAGGACTCCATCTTTGGCATGTGCACAAATAATAGTAGTATGTATGCCACCTTTATTTCCTTTAACCATGGTTTAATATGGGAGTCTTACTACATTATTACAAAGCTCTTTTGTTACTATTCTACTTGTAGTTTCAA
The DNA here is from genome assembly GCA_037957365.1 of Torreya grandis. NCBI lineage: Eukaryota > Viridiplantae > Streptophyta > Pinopsida > Cupressales > Taxaceae > Torreya > Torreya grandis. The sequence continues at coordinate 2,118,328 of JARHVA010001577.1, forward strand.
CCTTGGTATCTCCAACATCTCCACAAATCACTCTTATAGTCTTAGTGCCTTCACCTACACCCTCCAATCCTATAAATCCTCTAATTACCACTCCAAATTATACAATCTAAGGCTCCATTTCTACCCAACCATCCATTGAAAAATATTATAGAAAACCTAAGACTCCTCCTGTATCCCTTGTAAATGTGCAACTAGAATAAATACCCATTGAACACCCACATTCAAAAGGAGGTCCTCTATATGAGGAATAAAAGGAATTAAAATGAGGAGCAAAATAAATGGAACCTATATAGGTGTTAGATAGTGATGAAGAAGGAGGATGGAAAAATGAAGAAGAGTGAGTATCTAGAGAAGACATGAAGCCTGAAGAAGAACAAATTTATCCAAGGAAACAAATGAAGAATATATATATATATATATATATATATATATATATATATATATATATATATATATATATATATATATATATAGAGAGAGAGAGAGAGAGAGAGAGAGAGAGAGGATTGGAACAAGAAAAGGATGACTCTAAATCAACTAAAATATTAGTGAAATATATAGTGTTGGAGTTAGATGTAGAGTCGGTGTTAAAAGGAGCCCCTACTCCAAGACTTATTAATGTGCCTACATCCATAGCTAAAATTTCCTTCCCTAAAGACACTACTTCAATATCATCTAATCCAATGGATACACCATCTACCAAATTAAAAACATATATTCTTATTGAAGAGGAGAGGAAATATTTAAATAAGTTGATACCCTCCCTCACTTTTTATATTACAATTTTGGATTCTCAAATGGTTAATTTTTCATCTTCTAGTTCAATAATTGCACCTTTTTCTCCATTTTAATCCTTTAAAATTTTTTGTAAAGAAACCCAATCAATGTATGCCCATGCTTGTATTTATAAAACTAGGCCATTAAACTCCAATATTTATTTCCTTCCACCCATGTTAGGCCCCAACCTCCTAAAAGGAAGGTTCATTTTGAGTATTTTGTATTTGTTTCCATTTTTATCCCTAAGAACCAACTAAACCATCCACCTAACTATACTTATCTATTCCCTAGACTACTTGAGATGAGTCTTCTATAATGGCTATCATAAAGACTCGGGGGTAGAAGAAATATATGGTGGAGACTACACCTCATAGGAGCATCTTAGAATGGAGTAGGTCATTTCCATGCTTCCTCAATTTCCTATCTAGATAAGTGCCTCCATTATATCACCAATTTTCATTCCACCTTCCACTGATCTAGAGATTACTAAGCCATATGAGCAAGGAGAACTCATTGTCCCTACTTGGGTCAAGGAGTCTTAGTAGAGGGAGAAGGGGCTTGGTCCTTATGGAATTTCCCATAATAAGCACTCATTTTGAGAATAAAAGTGGTATAATTAAAAGGGTGAATAAGAGGAAGGGAGTGGATAGTAGCACATGGGAATAAATAGTTTTGGAACAAAGATAAAATCTATCCCCCTTGGAAAAAAACTAGAATAAAAAATTGAATGACCCCACTGAATATATAGAGGATTTTTGTTATTTTGTAGATAAAAAAAGTGAGGAAATGAAATAAATGTATAGAAATCATGAAAAATCCAAATAGAGACTTATAAAATAAAAAAATATCCATGCTCCATGATAAATTTTGGATAAAATCTAAAGTGCAACCACCAAGATATATGATATTTTGAGTAAAATTAGGACTTCTAGGGGTGAGTCTCAGCCCAGATGGGGGAAGGTGAAAACATTTTGGAACCAAATGAAATAACTTGAGAAGAGGCTCAAAATTTTGGTTCAATATGCAAATAATAATGCATATAATTATTTGAACTTAATGAATGCCCAAGGTGCATATTGGGCTTTAAATTGCATGATTCTAAAGAGAGATGGTGCCTTCTTTTGGCATACTTAGATGAAAGTTTTGGTATCATGACTCACAGGCCAAAAAGAGGCCATAGATATTTTAAAATACATGAGGGTCATGGGTGTGATAACCTCTATAGGGTAGTTGATAAATAAGCCTGATTTTGAATCACTTGTCAAAGCAGCTGTTGATAGCTTCAAAGTAGAATTTGAGGGCACTATATATTAATCTAGTGAAGAGATCCTACAACTGATCAATTTTGTAAAGGATAAGGTAACTAAGGAAGAGGTACTCAAAGATGGATTCAAAGCCTCTAAATCTGAGCACACAAGGTGGATGGGTGAAGTTAGTAAGATATTTAAAACTCCAATTCTTAATTTGATATTATTAATACAAAATTTGAGGCTATTTATGCATTATTTTAAAAACTAAAGACTACTGAGGAGGATACTAAGACATCATCTATTGCTCAAATAACACCAAAATTGATGATTCAACCTCAAGTACCATTATATTCAGTAGTATTTTCTCATCCTCAGCCTACTAGTACTTCATCAACGATAATGGCTACCTCAGCTAGTTCTTCACATGCAATTCCTCCTACTACTTCAGTTGTTACATCAAGCATGTAGTCTCCTTATTGTTTGGGTAGTGCCAATAAGGTACTGTAGTTGAATATAAATATATATATATATTTCCATTTATTAAGTTTTCATGGATACTTAGATCTTTATTCTATTTTGATCATATATGTATATATATTTTAATTATGTAATTTGGTCTATTCATTTTATTTATATCCTATACATGCATATTGTGCATGAGTTTTAAAATCAGAATTATAAATTTAGACTCATCTTAGAGGATAAGGAAACCCATACCAAATATTATATATACATGTATCCTCTCAATTCTAAAGCAATATATTTTTTATATTTAGATAAATAAAAACTCCTATAGGTTATTCTATAAATTTATCTTAATGTGAAATCTTTTGTTCTTCTACAAATATATGATTCATTGAATAAGTTTTATTATCTTGGTATTTTAATATTTGGGTTGTGTATACATATTATTATAATATAATTATTCAAATTTTATTGTATTTAATTTGAATGGTTTGTGTTTAATAATCATAAGCTCCCTTTGTAGATGTGTAATCTCAATATTACAAACACAACAACCTTTGATTATGTGCACTGTAATTTACTATATTTTGTTTCCTTGGACTCTTAATTGTGTTTTATTTTTTCATGTGCTAACATTAACTTAAAATAAGCATTGGTTTTATAACTACTTGTCCAACCCATAGTTCAAGATCCAGTTTAGAAGGGTTTCATCTAACTTTGATTCACATCCCTTCTTTTTTTCCCTATCCTTCTCTCTTTTTAAGTTATATTTTAATCTTGACCACCTTATGTTAGATTCACCATCCATATATCCATATAAATTAGGTCTAGACTCATGGCATATCTAAGCCATATGAGGTAAAACAAAATTGCTTTGGTCACCACTATTCTACCACTAGGTTGTTTACAAAACCCAATACCCTACAATTCATTCCTTCAAGTGAATATTTTCATCAATACTAAAACATTAGAGGCTACCTCATAAGGTTCCTTGGTGTGAATAAAACCCACATTAATGGTATCTAAACATAGTCATGTGGAATGTCATGGCCATGATGTACATAATAAATCATATAAACACACATGATAATACTTAATGGCATGCAAAGTAAGAGTCATATAAATAATGAGCCACATAATGCATACTCAATTTCATGCAAATAAATATTAAAACATATAAATAGTCATATAATGAACACTCAATGTCACACAGAGAATTTTTTTTACATATATAATAATCATTGTCATGTAAATTACAAGTCACACATAAAAACTAATGCCATGTAGAGTAAGCATTGTGTCGTTAAGGAACCACACAATGAACACTCATTATTACATAGATTAAAAGTCACAAAGAAGGAGTCACATATTGTATGATTCACATAATGAATATAATTTATTACACAATCAAGGATCACACTACATAACATGAAACAACATCAAACATCCATAGAATAAGTAAGGCTACTCTACACAACCAAACTATGTCATCATCACACATAGTAAAGTAAAGTATCCATAGGATATAACATTATACATAGTACACATAAAATAAATTTGTATGTAATTAGTGTAAGTAAAAAAATAAGATCAATGGAATGGTCATAAAAATATGTAACATGTATATATGTACCAAGATTCCCCCAATACAAGCATGACCCCAAAATAGGAAGGGTAGCCTCTGGGATTAGGATTGTTATGCATCTAAATTTACATGTCATATATAAGTTGTATGTCCTAAATCCCATTCATATATATTGTGAAACATGTGTATATAAAAAATGGATATGTAATCTATCATGTATATGATAAATCATAAATGAATGATTTAAACTATCAACACATGTCATGTATAATTCTTTTTTTTTATATATATATATATTTGAACTTAAAAACACATGTATATGGTCAAGCAATGCCAATATGCATAACTGTAAAATTATAATAATGGAAGGGATTCAGACAATATTTATCATGTGTCAAGTTATAGTGTTCACCAAGTGTAGTAGTAAAGAAGTCTCTAAGAAGTGAAGGTGAAAAACATTCCCCCATTTTATTTGTGATTGTGAAGCCATATTTTGAGAGAGTGTGCACAGATAAAAGGATGCATTCCAACAATGGGAAAAAATAGTTTATATTCTCATGTCATGATATGTATTCATAAATTTATGTGGTCATGTAATCTCAATGTAATCCATAGTGATAACAAGTATAGATAGTCAATATATAGAGGTGAGAAAGTATTATGTTTAAAGGAATGTGAATTAGCATCAAACTATTGTAAAGGATGCAACATCATGGGAAATATATCATGGATTTATGCATTAGTATAATTAATTAAAATGCAATGGCTAAGTGAAAACATCACAATAAAAATTAATCTAAGGGTTATAAAAATGGCCAATGCAAGATAATATGTAAACATGTATGTCGAGATAGAAGAATAAAGTGCGTTAGTAATCAAGTAAATTTAAAGAAGTTTTTTACCATATAATATGTTTTGGATTATTAATGATCTCATCAATGTCATAGTTGGATTTATATCTTTGATCAATTGGTGTGAATATCACACACCATGGGTGAGGTGTAACTTTTTCTTAATTATATTCAAATGATATAGTGTTGAAGCAGAATTTACATTTCAATTTATACTATCTAATAAATTCATCACATTCCATAACATATAATGAGATAAATCTCTCTATAAAACCATGTGCACCAAATATATTTTCTTCTTATTTTCTCTCATATTTCAAAGATATATCTCTAGCATTCCAATCAGCATCATCATCATCATAATCATGATATCCATTCCATTCATTTTTATATGTGTGATTATCATGTGCATGATCATCATCACTAGTCATAAAAGTTGGCATATCTAGAGCCACATTTATCTTCTCACTTGTATAGTCTTAAGGCACTACACCCAATTTTGGAATTGATTTGTTATCTTTATCTTGCTTTCCCATATGTTCATCATTATTAGTATCATTAACCTCTACTATGACTAAATTAGAATTATATATCATTGTTTTATCACTAGTTTCAAAAATAGTTTCCACTTTCTTTTCTTACTTCAAACATTTTCCAATCCTTGAAATAGAAAAAAGATCATGTCCTAGGTTAAATGTAATATAGTCATGATTCTCACTAAGTTTTGTACCCATTGGTCTCATCCATGATCTTCCTAGCATAGTAGGATCAATGTAGAAGATATTACATATCATTTTGAAATCAAGAGTTGTATCCCACTAAATAGTTCTAATGAAACATTATTATGTCATAGTTGTATCCAAGTGTTCAATGTAATATCCAAGAGACTTGACAAGTATCATGCTACATGTGTTAATCACTAAATTTGTATCAATCATGACATTAGTAAACTTATTTCCATATATGTAAGGATTAATAGTCAAATGATCTAAGACTAAAAGATCCTTTTTAGTTTCCCCCTTAGAAACCATGCTTGTAACACGAGTATTTTTAGGTACATATTTATTTTGAACCTCCTTTATAGGCTTATCTTTCTTAGTATATGCTTCTTTATATAACTCTTATTTTTATAAATTGTATTTACTTGACTCTTATTTATGTAATATTTTCTCATGTAACTCTTCTTTATGCAATTTTTATGTTAATAATTATTCCTTTGATAATCATTCCTTTTGTTACTCAACCTTGGAAGATGGAACCACTTTACTAGGTTGCTCAATTGTAAAAGGTATGATTTTGTTTTGTGGTTATTTAATAGGTGTATCCAATGTAAGGTCACTACTATAAGTAATTTATTGTATTTTTTTACAAATCCAAACACATATCTACATGGTGCCCATGAATTATATTATAAGCACAATAGTATTTGGATCTCTTTATAGCATGCATAAGAGGAAATGTGATCAATTTGTCTTGAAGCATGTTTCTTAGAGTTTAATTTTGAGTCTTAATAGCCTTATGAAAAATTAATGGTCAATTAGTTTTAGATTATATTTTATTCTTGACCATAATTGAGTTGAAATATTTTGAGAGACATAAGCTTTATATGGAGAACCAATATGCAATTTACATTAGCATGCCTAGGATTCTTGACATGTGCAATCTTATCCTCAAGTGATTTCCTTAATAGAGATTTAAAAGATTATTTATTTTTTTAAACCCTCTAGATACTACATCAAATTAATGATATAATAATGGATGACCACATTGTGCTTATTATTTATCATAGGTGGTGAGGATGTAGCTTTACAAGAATAAACCCTAGGCCTTTTAGATTCAATATTCATAAAACATTCATCAAGAGGACACACCCAACCTTTTGGGATTATGAAAACATGGACCTCCTTATAAAATATAATCCTAGGGTGAATAATGGGGGAGGGATGGTAAATACCATTACCTTAAGGAGGAACAAAATGAGTCATGCATGGAAGCCCTTCAGATTTGACATTTAGAAAATGTGTGTTATTATTAACAAAAGTTAATAATTATTCATTATTAATTTTACCCTTAGTTTTATTGTGAATAATTTTGACCCATTTAATTAAATGGTTAAGAGATATATTACATATTTAAATCCAAAAAGAATAAATTGTGATTATCATAGCTTGAATGAAAAAAATATAAAATATCTATATCGATTATAGCCATGATACAATGCCCAAATAAAGAATTGACTGCCCTAAGAGAACCATGGGTGATTTTAGATTAAATAATATTAGATATATGAAACTATATTTTTTTCATAAATATATACACCCTTCACCTTGCAGATAAAATTTATTAAAAATATAAAACCCTTAATTTGTAAAAATTATTATAGAATTTTAGGGAACAAAAAGAGGTTTTTGATCCAATTACTACATTTGAAACCCAAATAATAAGGATAAAACCCTAAGGAACTGATACTTAGGTTTTTTCATGATCAAAATATGGATTGGATTCAATATAATGTTATAGCTTATTTTGGATTTAGTGATATAAACAAACTAAAACTATTGATTATTCAAATTTTATAAAATATGTCTTGATTATGTAGGTTTGAATGTCAACTAACACATTGAAATTGATTAATTTCATTTTATATCTATGGAAATGACCAAGATGATAATATACTTAGACTTTTCTATTATTTTATAGTATATTTTTGTGTACAGTCCTTAGAAATGCCCTGAAATGGATCTTTGATTGCTTAGATCAGGAGATTAACTATAAGAATCTACTTATATATTGCTAGTAGGAGGCAAATGCCTATAATACCGAGATCCATTCATTATATAATATAACTATCTCCATGTCATAATATGGTTTGTTATACTAAAATTAACTCCACCTTCTTATTAATATGTTTCTTATTATATTTTTAGGGTTTGGTATTTTCCCAAATCCATATTTTTTCTCCTTAAGCTTGAAACCTTAACTCTAATTTTGACACTTTCTTTTCTTTTATAAGTGGTTTAGGTGGGTTGGGTTGGGTTGGATAGCCTCACCCACACCTATTTATGTGTTTTAGCATTTCTTACATTCCAATACTCCAAGGAGGGATCAAACCACATGTAGTTCTTCCACCTAAGTGTATGTGTGCTCAATAGTAATCTACTAACATGTACATATGACTTTTGACACTTTAAATAATGTGATTTTGATGTTAAAATATTATTAAATATTGGTATATTATATATTAACACTTTATATGAATCTTACATTAGGTATTTTTGTTATCAAAATGATATTTATTATGTGAAAAATATTGTTATGCACAAATTCAATGTGGTAGTTATCCTTACATGTGTGTGAAGGGTTACATGTACCTATGTAATATTTACACATTTCACATCACTAATATAAATATCCCACTCACCATTTAATTTAATATATAAGTAACATTTATGTCCTTTATGGATAATTCAATGAACTTGGAACATATTGTAAATTTGAGTTGGTATGTGTTTTTATGAGAACCAAGGATCAGTCATTGATCCTTGGTATTTTTTTGAAACATTATATTTACACACTTATCCTTTGTATATAATTTTATTTGGTAATAAATTTATATTTTTTTGGAATTTCTTGTCTAAATACTTGTTGGATGGTATCTTTACATGCAAAGTTTCCTAAGTCTTTATATTGTTTGATGTGGTTTCAAAGTTCAGAGCTTATTCTCAATATGGTATCAAAGTCATTATTCATAGGTATACATAATGAAATTTTTAAATTTTGAACAATATTTGCATTCCAACACAAAATCTCCATCCCCTAAGTGATTTATTATCCCAAATATTGCTAGGGTTTTTTTTTTAAAATCAAGTTAAGTCTACATTTTTGTGCCAAATCTTGTTGGGTTTTTTTTTTAAAAATAGTCTGAGCCAGAACTAAATTTTTGATCCAAACCTTTTTGGGTGGTTTTAAAATAAAAATTTAAAATTTGATACTAATTTTTTATGCCAAATCTTGTTTGGGTTTTTAAAAATTATCCACTTGATACTTTTTCGTTCAATCTAAAACTACATTTTAGTACCAAACATCATAGGGGGTTTTCAAAATTTTCCATTAGGTTTTTTTTTTTTTTATCTAAATCTAAATTTTAAATCCAAAAATCATTGGGGGTTTCCAAATTACATTGGATATTTTTTATTTGAGTCAAATTTAAAATTTTAGGGTTATTTGCATAAAGTGAGTTCTACACTACGGAGGCCCTTTATATGTCCTATCTCTTATTATTTTAGATATATATATTTATTTGTTTGGAATCATATACATGTTGAATATCTACATATGTAGGGTTTCTATTGAATATTTTTATTTCATTTTTTAATTTTTGAGTGTTTCTAGTTTGAATCAAACACTCCCATTGCATTTATAGTACCTGAGAAAGTTAGTTTCACTTGAATTGGATGTTATGAGCTCATTTAGAAATTAAATAAAATTCAAGGGTAAATATACCCATTTTCATTGCATATAAAGCATCCAAAAACCCCTAAAGGGACTTTTGTTTCAGTGAATTTGGTTTCCATTTGCATATTTTGGAGAGATTTCAATTTTTAAAGAATTAAATATAGGAATTTATATTTTTTTGTGAAAAATACATGGATGAAAATATGTTCATTGGATATTTCTTCCAAATATATTTTCAAAAGGTCCTAATTTGGACTTATGATGCCCCTTATCATGTGTTTGAAGTTGTAATTATGTGTGTGATGGAGTAGCAAGGAAGGGCAAATCATTATTTGGGAGGTGACACCTAGATATTCTAACACCACCTATGTGACCACCTACACTTACACCACTACTACCCATCTATCACTTCATTTATCATCCCCTCATCATGGTGCCTATTGATTGTATAACTTGTCACTTCAGTTAACAACCTACCACAAACTATTATGCACACCATAGATGTGACTATTATGTTTAACTACTAATTGATAGATGTTAATGGTTTCCACTATCCCCTGGGTCCACCATATGAATATTCACTAGACAAATTTATCCCTTGAGGGCTAGTCATTGCCACCAAGCCTTTGTTTGGGAACATTGTACTTATGGGGTTTGTAACTTTTGATTTATAAAGATTTAGAGGGTGGTTATTTTTTTCAATTTTCGCCTATTTTTTCAAGATATACATAGTGGTGGTGGTAATATTTCATTTTGATAGATTATTTTTCAAAAATTTGTATTTTTTTTTCTTATTTTTCTAACCAACACTTTTTTTAGGCCATCTATAAGCCATAATATTTTATTGGTAATTCATAGTTGCATGCTAGTTTTTTTTTTGAAAGTGCATGCTCTTTTGCACTATTCATAGTAGTGACATATGATTATTTTTATTATGTATCAAATTATAGTTTTTCAATATAATGGATTTTTATAAGTTGTTGATCATACTACTTCACACTAAGTATAAGTACCACCTCATTTTTAAAGATGATCACTTTTTAGTGCTTCATAAAGCTTATGAGTGGGGATTTTTAGATGTATATTATACTAATATTGATTTATAAATTTACATGGGGGTTTTATATTTTATCCTTATCTAACTTCATACATGTGTGTGTTTTGTTGCACACCATTTTCTCATATCAAATATTGGGTTCTTCATTTGGCATATTGTGCATTCTGACTTGAGGATTTTGATGTGATTTATTTGCACAACTACCACATTAACACACTTTTTGAGGTCTTTATTCATTGGATTTTGATAGTTATTTTATCTTCATTCCCTAGTTAGCATTATGATGGGGTGTTGTGTCTTTTATGGGTAACTCAGTGAACTTAGAGCATATTGCAAAGCTCAGCGGGTGAATATGTATTAATTTACAACAAAAAAGCATTACTGTTCAATCCTCCATATTATTATTATGCAACATTCTATTTTCACACTTATTTTTTATATCCTTATGTTTGATATTACATTTATATTGTTGGTGGAATATCTTGTATTAATATTTGTTATTTGATGGTGTCTTTACATGTGAAGTTTCTTAGGTCTTTCTCTTTCTTGACATGCTTTCAAATTTAAGAGCCTAATACCACTATTCAGATTGTCTTAGTGACTTCTCCTTTGAGGATTTTTAAATTTTGGATGATTTAAGACATTTATAAAAGATACATAAATTCATTCCTCAGTGTGTTAGTGCAATGTTAGATGCTTTATAGATATGTGCTCAATAGGAATAGGTTTAGGCTCAATGTGTATGACTATGAGACTCTTTGGGTAATTTACATCCATAACTAACATGAAAAATTTGTGATGGGAAAAAAGAAGGGTCTGAATTTAAAAAAATAGCCATTTTAATAACTTGGGGAACCTTCAAAAAAGTTAGACACTGCTAATAATTAGTATTGTCTAACTATTTTCAGAACTATTCAAAATGGAGAAAACAATGGCATGGAGAATAACCATAGTATAGTTAGGATGATAAACTATTTAGGCATATGTTAGGTATATCATGTGTATGTATGATAAAAAATCAATAAATTCCAAACCCATAAGTAGATAAATGACTAGGAGAGTGTGAGCACATTCATATGTGTACGAACAAGTCATGTATGTTAAAGATTAATCAAAACTAACATTATAAATTATCTAACACCAAATTTATTTGGTTATAACATGAAAATATAATTTTTTACATACATACTACATAGGTTTTAATCTTCACAACATATATAAAAGTAAACTCTAAGATTTCATTACCTCAAAACTTAACAAAATCATTTATGTGAGCATAATAGCTTAGAATAAGACAAAAAACTAATTTCAAGCATTTCAATAACCTAAAAAAATTCCCCATTTTTCCTTGTCTCTCCATATTATTTACCCTAATTTCTAAAATAAATAAATAAGAAGAAATAGACTTACATGGTTTATAACATGAGTCATTTTCAAGCTTAAAATGGAAGACAATACCAAATGGGCATTCCTCCTATTTTTCATGTATTCTTAACCTTTAAAATCACTTATTTTTATTCCTTACTTTCCAATTCCTCTTCTCTTTCTTTTTAACTTCCATATCGAATATAATAAAAACCATTAAACTAAATATCAACATCCAATAGTAACTCAAAATCAAGCTCCTACTGAATGAAAAATCATGTAGAAACCACCAAAAAAACATGTCTCCATGAAATATGAAGATAATTGAATGCCTAAAATAACATAAAATGAAACACCATTTTAGCCTATTAAAACTCCATCTAATATGTTTTCTTCTTCATGTGACTTGCATTCCCAAAATTCTCTATAAAAATTTTAGAAGGGGTTCACCATGGTGATAGACCACACAAAGAAATGATTTCTAAAATAATAAAATCTTGGGGTTCAATTTATTTAACTAAGGGTTAGATCGAGTTATAAAACCTAATAAATTCATTGAGAATATCTATAATTTATAATGCAAGTTAATAAAAATTAAAAAAAAACATGCCATGGTCGATGCATTAACTCACAAAGTGCCCCCAAATATGTCTAGTATTTCCCTAAGTCTATGACCAAATGTTTTGGTGTTTAAATAAAAAAGAATCCAAAAAACCTTAGTATATATTTTGTGTATTTCACTTCCCACTAAAAATTTAATGTTATATCTTGGATTTGGAAGAGATAAATCACTCTGTTAGGGTTTCATGGTTTATGTCTTCTTGTTTGCATCCTTTGCCCATATGTATAATATCACTAAGCCCACAATATTTTTAGGAATGAAATGCATTAACTATGCTCAAATAACCACCCTTTAGGTAGGCAGGGCCTATATTTATGGATTATACATTCTCTACTACATCTATTGATTTAGGATTAAGAGCTAATGGTGCCCAAGTGAGCTCAAAAAATTATTCTAAAAGTCTAAGATGAGGTAACTCCTTAATGCCCCCTATTATAGAGGTAAGTATTCATAATGTTGATGTTGAACAATGTTGCAAGTGGTATGAAAATTGATCTATCATTTCTTATTTTATTTATTGAATCCCCTCGAATGAGTACCTCCATAATTTATTTCACAACCATTGGGAGTCATTGGGTTTCCATGTCTCTAGAATCTAAAACCTTACCAAACATTTATTCTTGTTTACCTTTAAGGAGAACTCCAAGACATAGTTTATTATTACAAATTCTAATGTTTGGTTCCTTAATAACCAAATTATTATTTTATTTACCTAGACCCATGATTTTAAAGTTTTTAACAATACCACCCTTTGTTTCCCTATTTGGATTGAGCTTCTTAGTCTGCCAATTCGCCTCTAGGATTTTATACCACAAATCATCACTCTCATAGAATGCATGGTTATGATTGAAATATATAGGTGGTTCTCCCCTCACCCTAATAAGAAAGTCTATGTGGAGGTTTGCCTCTACAAGGATCTAAAATAGTTCATCAAAATCCAAGTAGGGGAAACCCATTGGTCATAAATGGTTATCTATTTCAACCTTCCTACCACTTGATTCTGCTATCAAGCTTCAGACCACCACATAAAGGATTGTCATCATATTGGTCATCCCAAGCCTCCTTAACCACCTCCTCAAACAAAGAAGCCCAAACTGACAAACCAAATTTATGGCTAGACCATAGTACCCCCAAATGGTTGTCAAGCCCTAATCCAAAAAACACACCCCAACTACTACCTCAGGAGGATTATCCTCTAGTTATCATTCCCTCTCAAGGGAATTATTTGATACCTTATACCACCCTAGTTCTTTCCAACCTACATAGTGTTTCTTTGGCCTCCTATAATCTCATTATGCCTATGGTTGAGGTTATCTCAACTAATGGTTCATTCTCTTGATGGTCTTGTAGTCTACCTTGTGTGGGCATAAACTCTCCTCGAGAGGAACATGATGCCAAACATCATTTCATTATAGTTGGTGAAATTTCATGACCTCACCAACATAAAAACTTTGAATCATTGGTAAATTTTGAGAATAGGGAAGGGGAGATTAAAATGGATGACCATTCCCTATGAATGTTTTATCATGGAATGTTAGGGGTCTTAAATAATCTACTCATAAATACTATGTGCAATATTATTATCAGTAGATTGGTTTTTTATATATTCTCTATTTTAAAGAAGTTAAAGTATTTAGATTTCTCCTTCAAATGTCCATGTGAATAATTTGGCTTGACTCCACCCAAATCACCAACTTGCATGAGGTGGGACATGACATCACTTGTATTTTAATTAGTCCTAAGGTCTCCCCCAACATCATTACCATGGTTAAGGACCCATCACATCAAGAAATTTGGATTATTATTGACATTAATGGCCATCCATTTGGCATTCTCAACATCTATGATCCTAATGATGGCCTTGACTGCTCCCTGGTTTGGTGATCTTTGGTAGATGAGATACTTACTGCCACATGTCTTATATGTGGTAACTTGAATATGATTGAACACCCCCAAGATAATCTTGGGGACCTCCTTATGCATTGGTGTGCTAGTGAACATGAGGCTTGGTATTATTTTAAAAATAAATGGGGTTGGTATACCCTCTCTTCCAATGGCAGTAATTTAACCCCACATCTTGGTTTAGGTGGTCTAACTACCAATATAAGGACCACCACATGCTCAAATGAATAAATAGATTTATGATGTTAGAGAAAAATATTTTTCCTTTTCTAGCATTGATAATCATGATATCAACATCCACTCAGGTATTATTTTTTCAAGGCACTCACCCATCTCCTACAAAGTGGAATGGACCTCTAAGAAATATAATGTGCCACATAATTAGTTTATTCTCAATACTTCAATGTTGAGTCACATTATTACTATATAACTCATTTATCAGAACTAGAAATTAGCCCTTTGGTCCTAATATTCCACCAAAGACTAAGTGGTGGAATGAGGCCATTTGTTTCTATGCTATTTTCGCTTTCTACATTCAAAGAGAGAAATAAGAAACTAAGAAATGGTCAAGGTTAGATGTACCTGGATGAAGTCATGCGCACCATTATCCAGACGTCATGAGAACTCCTCTTTGGTTGTGGAGGATGACACCTGAAAAAGAAAGAGACTTGGACAAAGAAGGCGTTAAATGGATAGATGGTGGGTTGCCAAGCAAAAGCTTGATCCCAAAAGCAAAAGCTTGAGGGATGTCAACCCACTGATTGATAAAAGTAATGTCTGATAAAAGGCAGAATGATAAAAGACTGAAATGATTGAAGACTAAAAAAGAAATGGAAGCAGATGCTTACCTGAATGTTGCTGTCGGACTGGTCACAGTCGCCGACGTCGGTTAGGCTGCCGACGTCAGTTGTCAAGTCTGCCAACATCGGTTAGGCTGCCAATGTCGGTTGGGTAAGTGACCGGCATCGGTCGGGGCAGTAGTCTATGGACGGGGTCTGGTCGAGTTTCTGGACTGTGGATGGGTCTGAGACAGAGTTTGGGCTTTGATTAAATGGTCTGAGAGTGTGGGTCTAGTTGGATGCCCTGTGCAGGGTCTTTGTAGGCAGAAAGAATGATCTAATAGAGGGAACAAATAAAAGACAGAGACAACAGGGAGATAGGATTCAGGTCTGGTCTGGTTAACAGTCTGGTCTAGGGAGGGATATTACTTGAAAGCAATAACTGAAAACATAATGAAAACACAAACAATATACATACATGTGCCTTGTTGAAGGAGTGCTGCTGATCCCTGTACCTATTGTTGATGTAGCCTGTGTGGAGAAATTGTTGCTGGTGGAGAAGACTAATGTTGTTGCTGGTGCAGAAGCCCTGTGAGATGGAGAGTGAGAGGTCTGGCTGAGAGATTGGTAGGGTGGTGGAGTGAAGGAATGGATTTTTGATCAGATTGCCAGATTCAAGAGTCTGATGAAGAGCAGGGGCGAAGAGGGGGATAACGGATGCAAAAAACCATTATGAAGGCAATTGATGCTGGCAATGTCACCAACGTTGGTCGACAGTTGATCGACGTCAGTGGCTGAAAGGCAGGAGAAAGGCTAAAAATAGCCTTTCGTCTGTTTTCCCAACTGCCAGGTCAGCGAGTCGGGGGAAGAAACGGTTGAAGGTGATTAAAATGGATGATAGGTTAAAGGGGAGAAGTTGGAATGGGGGTCTAGGGATTAATATTAGCCATGTGGGGAATTAAGGGAATCCAAAGAAGGGTATCCAAGGGTGGTGAGGTGGCAAGAGAGAGAAAAGGGACTTATTAATTAAAATAGATGATTATTTTGAATTAATAAGACCTAGGTGGGTTAGGGATAGCTAGAAGTGGCAAGGGACCAAGGGGACCAAAGGGGGGAGAGGATGAGGAGAATGACCAGGGGACTAGACACGATTTTGGTGTCTACATTTGCCCCTTTTTGTCTTGTTGGTTGTTCTAGACGAACTGCAAGACAAAAATAGGAGTTGATTGCCCCAGGTGTGGGATAAAGTTGAGGTTGCCCCGATTATGATGATGAGGTATTCCCCCTCAAAGTAGGAGTCAAGGGAAGGGAACCTGAAATTGGGTGTTGATTTGATAGAGAGATGGATAGAGAGAGGGTGAGTGTGAATGCTACAATAGTCGTGATTGCGCGTATACCACTTCACGGGATGGTCAGGTCAAATTGTCACAGGTCAAGGGTCAAGGAGTGCCAAAATTGAAGTAATCGGGCCCCAGCATTAGTCGTAGCTGATCAGGTTATTCAATCTAAGCTGAAGCTCTAATGGTCGTCGTGTTCTAGGTATCTCAGGCTCAGGAAGTGCTCCCAAAAACACAAAAAAGTCACAAGTAGTGGGGATCAATCGGCTTGCGATCCTGTACTTGTGAAGGTTAAAAATATGGGCTGCACACAATTTTGCTAACCATGTGTGAGGTAGCATACATGAAAAAACAACCAAGGCAACATTTGTCTTGGAAGTGGTCAAGGTCGGAGGAGATAGGTGCGATCTCCAAAGTGGTTGGCCGAGACGAGGCTGAGATAGATAATTGGTCGAATGAATGGGTGGACAAAAGAATGTGGATGAGCTAACCTCAGGACACTGAGTGCTACCTACATAGCCCTTGTTACAGGGCCTCAGGCCAATGTAGTTCTCCCTAAAAGGGAGGAATGGTCAAAGATTATGGATTGGTCTTGGTTGAGGTCAAGGTCATGGTTAAAGAAAAGAAGGTTTGTCCATCAGAGAGATGAACAAACAGAGGTGGTCGAGCTAACCCCAGAAGACGTCGTGTCATCTGAGTGCTGCCTACATAGCCCCAGTCTTAGGGCCTCAGACCAATGTAGTTCAGACGAAGGGTCTGAGTGGTAGATAGGTGGTCAAAGTGGTCAATGATTGGTTTGGTCATGTGTCGAAATGATGAGGATAAGATGATGTTACAGCCTTTTCCAAATGGTGTATTTTGTAACATTGGTTGAGGGGTCTTTCATCCTTAGCAATTTTCCATATTCGTGATGGATATATGCTAAAAATGAATTGAGGTCTATTTATGCTTCAGCAAGTATTGTTTTATGTTTAACATAAATTGAGTGGTTGATAGCTTCCATGTGTATTGTTGTCCATAGAAACTATGTGATGATGTTGGTAGTCATGATGTCATGTTGTTGGTCTGAAAATGTTTGGGTTGGTTTGGGATTGATCGAATGTGACCAAAGTGCAAAAGAAGTGAAAGGCATGTTGCTCTTTCATTGACAAGGACCAAAGTGATAACATAGATAGGGGTTGTTAGAACAAAACCTCCATTTATGCATCACATCATTGACCAAAGGTTGTGTTAGAGTGGTAATCGAATCACTTTGACATTAAAGTGAGCTCGAAGTCTCTTGAGCAGGTGATAGGAGGAGGAGATAGGGTAACCCATTTTATGAGCAGAGATAGCTTTGCCCCTTTTATAGGAGACCCTGAGACAACTACAAGCCAAGTCTATGACTCGTTTTTTTTTTTCTTTTTGTGTGCAGACTGATCGATGCGGGAAGTCTGCGAAGAGATGTCATTTTGCTTGGTGGTCATTTGTGAAGCTGATCGATGCGGGAAGATTCTAAGAAAGTGATGTTTGTAGCAAGATTTAGTCATAGCCATCCTTTGAGGGAGTGGTCTATATTTGCTTTATATATAAGGGCTTTTGAATAGCTGTCCTTCGAGGGAGCAGTCTATTAGCTACAACAATGATAGTACAGCTGTCCTTCGAGGGAGCAGTCTGCCTTTTTTATTTCATTTTGTGATTTTGGATATTTTGACATCTTGATTTTTATTTGACAGAAATGTGAGTCATGGACAAGACTATAGAAGTTCAAGGGCTCCCTTTTATTAGGCCAAAGCATCCCATACGTTATAAAAGGGTTATAGAGGATTTGTTAAGGGAAATAGGGTTGAAAAGAATTAGGACTAAGAGGATGAGGATTTCTCAAGGGACAAGCTCAAGTTAAGTGTCAAGTAGATGAGTACTCGACTAACAGTAGAATGGTCACAGATGCAATGTATGAAGAGGCTCAGGTTATGATAAGTCCTTGGTCCATGCTTGTGTGTTATGATGTGGTCAGAGTCAATTAGGAGCAAATTTGCCCCATTTGCCTCTTCGAGATTGGTTACGATGATGGCTGATGCTAGATGGGAAGTTGACTGATATGGTCTCTGATTAGTTAAGATAGGTTGAATGTTTGGTCGAAGATTGGTCAATGTTTGGTTGAGATTGGTTGAAGGTTTGGTCGAGGATTGGTCAATGTTTGGTTGAGATTGGTTGAAGGTTTGGTCGAGGATTGGTCAATGTTTGGTTGAGATTTGGTCATTTGATATTTGGTCAATGGTTGGTCGAGGGTTGATTGGTCAGTATTTGGTCTTTGGTTGGGTTGAATGTTTGGTTGAGGTCGGGTTAAATGTTTGGTTGCTAGTCTGATTGAGGTCAGGTTGAAAGAGTGATTGATATTTGGTTGAGACTGATTTGAAAGGTTGGTCGAGGCTTGGAGGAAGGTTGAATTCCCCCAGCGGCTAGGGAGAATGTTTGATAGATTGGTTGGTAGAGGCTTGGTGGTCAGATTGACTGTGTTGATTTCGAATAAGGGGGTTAAAGGCGGTAAGGGGACCATAGTCTGGCGTGGAGATCCTGATTTAGGTGATGAGGTTTGAGAAGCATGGGTCGATGTTGATGATTTGTAGAAGGGGTGGTCAAGAGGATCCTTGATGAGAAGGGTATCCTTTTTTTGGTATTGATGAATGACAGCTTTAAGAGTGTAACAACACTCAGTGTCATGTCCCAGAGTGTGGTGATAGTGGCAAAATTTAGAGTTGTCAAACCAAGAGGGTCTTGATCCGAGAGTTGATGAGAGGGGCATTGTTGAAGGTTTGTTGATAATGTGGTCAAGAAGAAGGGTGTCTTTCTCCAAACATTGGTGAATGACAACCTTGAGGTCACAACAATGCTCAGTGTCATGTCCAAGCGTGCGATGATACGCACAAATCTGAGTGTCGTCGAACCAGGGTGGTTTTGGTTCGAGAGATTGATATGGTTTAAGAGGTGGGAGATTGATGCGAGAGGACTACAACAATTGCCGTAACAGCAAGGCATATGAACTTGCTAATGGGTATGTGCATATTATTATAGTAAGGGTTGATGACTTTGGTTTGAGAGGCGTAAGAGGCGTTGGTCGATGGTTTGGAGGAGATATATGTCTAGTGGGTGGTGTGAGTAATGGAGGCAACTTGCCTCTGTGAAGTATGGGAGTGGGAAGCACTCCTAGTAAAGTGGACGGATGCAAGCCCAAAATTGAAGGTAATGAAGAAGGTGGGGGAGGAGGGCTCTGGTGTGGTTTAGTGGCCTTCTTTGGTTTGGGTCGAGGGCCACCATTGTGTGAGGCAAGGTTAGATACGGGTTTGGGTTCAGATGTGGACGGAGATGAGTGACATGTAGCAATCTCAGGCAAAAGGCAAGAGGAAACCGTGACTGGGTCTTCCTTGATCGAAATGGGCGAAGAGACTGGTTCTTCTCTTGTTGGAGAAAAAATAGGAGAGTGCGGCTCCTCAAGAGGGTAGAGGGAAGGGATGATGGTGCCTTTTATTTGCGGTTGAGGAGTAGGCAAGGTGGGGTCCTCCATTGGTGGGAGGAAAGATGAATGTGGGGTTAATGACATAGGTATGGTCAAGGCATCCTCCAATATAAGAGAGGTCGTTGGAGGACTAACAGGAGAAGAAAGTTCTTCTACCTGTGGAGGAGGTTGGTCAGAGATAAGAGAAGAGACAATGTTGACGGTGTGAATATTATGGTCTTGGGGGTCATTGGTCATGGTCTGGATATGGTTTTGATTAAGAGGATGGTTTGGAAAAGGGTGTCTGAAGATGTTGATGTTTTGATTGGGAGGCGTATTCGGGTTATCTAAAACAAGATCCCCCTTGTCTATCATGTCTTGGATGAAGTTCTTGAAGGTTCGGCAGTTGTTGATGTCATGGCCGTGGATGCGATGAAAGTGGCAGAAGTCAGCCTCCCTATACCATGTAGGGAGGGCTTTTAAAGGGTCAAATTGAGGTGGTCGGATTGGAGGGAGATTGAGGACCCCCTGCTTGACAAGTTTTTCCAAAACGAAAGCGTATGATTCTCCAAGTGGAGTGTATGAGTGCTGGATGTACCGTTGTTGGAATTGTTTGGTGATGCTGTGAGATGTCGAAGGTTGAGATTGATCAGTTGTTTTCGAGGGGGGTGATCTAACGACCACAATGTTGGCCACTCCTTTGGACTTGAAGTGGGAAGAAGAAGGTCTGGAAGAAGAAGGGTCATTGGCTTTTGCGTTGGTATTACGCAATTTGACCTTATCCTCTTCAATGGCACGGAGTTCGAGCTTTTCGGCCATGGTGAAGGCCTCGTCGAAAGTGTGGAATGTCTGAACCCACAAGGTGGATGAGATGTGCCTAGCACATGCTCGAGAAAAGAGCTCAATGAGCTCAGGTTGAGGCAAAGGGAAGGAGAGTTGGTTAATCAAGCCTCTCCAATGGACGACAAAATCTACTATCGATTCGTCGTCAAATTGCCTGATGGAGTAGAGGTCTGTGATCGAGACTTGTTTGGTGATGTTGATAGAAAAATGGTCGAGAAATAATTGGGCGAGTTGAGTGAATGAAAAGATAGAATATCTGGTAAGAGAGCTATACCAGTCAAGGTCAAGGCCAGAGAGTGACATGGGAAACGTGTGTAGAAGTAACGCATCGTCATGGGCAATGAGATAACAGGCATGTCTGAATGCCCGTAGGGTGCTGTTGTGGGTCTTCCTTACTCTGAAAATGAGTAAATTTAGGAAGCTCCCACTGGTTGGGGTATGGTCGGATCGAGATGGAAGGATGGATGGGTTCGTTGCAAATTTGGTCATAGGAAGAGACATTGCTTGAACCAGAAATAGAAGCCTCGAGACTAGACATTTTGTCCATCATCATTTTGATGATGTCTGCTGACGGATTGGTGGGTGGAGTGCCCCCTAGGTTGTAGGGTGCTTGAAAGAGGCTAGAGGGGGCATACGACATAGTTGGTTGCGCTTGTAGGGGCGCAACATATGTATAACTAGTCACAGGGATAGAAGTGGAGGCTAAGGGGGGTTGGGTTATGGAAGTAGAAGGCATAAGTTGACTAGATACCACCAAAGGTGGTTGCATGGTGGAAGTGGCAAAAGGGGAGGTAGACACTCCTGCATTTATGGGCGCAAGAGTGTAAGGGGTTGAGACAATCAAGTTCTGGTATGATGTAGAACTTGGTTGAATTGCATGTGGTTGAGGGGGTAATGAAACCCCGATGGAGGTCGGTCCAAAAATAGATGAGGAGGCCAAACTTTGCGTATTATCCATGGTCGGGTTAATGGTTGAGGCAATAGTCTGAGTCATAAAGGGTTGGGTAGCGGATGGTGTTGATGTCATTGCCGCTTCACCTGAAAGGTCTCGCATTTGGTTTCTTGCGAGATAGTGTTGGAGAACCTTGACGTTGAAGTCAAGGAGTCTCTCGAAGTTTGGGTCCCCATCGGGGACAATCGAAGGTTGATTGGGAGTTGGTCGGGTAGGAGTTCGTTCAGTCTTTGAACGAAACTCCATTAAAGAACTGGTTGTGGACGGGGAAGGTGGAAGTGGTTGATGTCTCACGTGGTCAAGAAGAGCCTTGGTTTGACTGCGTGTCAAAACCATTCAAGGCAAGAAAGGGTCAGGTTCCAAAAACTATGTTTATTCAGTTTCAGAAACTCAGAATGCGGTTTTGGTAGAAAAAGGGTCAGGTTTTAGGTTGCTATTTTGGAAAAAAAGTCTATGACAGTGACCGACGTTGGTTGAAAAACTGATGTCGGTGGAAAAATGTGGCCGACGTCGGTCAGATGACCGATGCCAGTGAAGAAGGTTGCCGACGTCGATCAGATAACCAATGTCGGTGACTGTGGCTTCCAGAAACTCAAAATATTTGAAGATTCTTGGAAAAAGGGAAGAAGAACGTCCTCACTAGCTCAAAAAACTAGATAGGAACAAAAAAATAGAGATGGAGACAGGCAGACCCTAAGCGTTAAATCCTAAGAATCAACTTTTAGAATCTTGTGGCTTATGCCTTAAAGTGATGTTTGGGAGGTTGGTTGTTAGAATGGGTCCTAGAAGAGGTAGTCTATGGAAGGTTTCAGGTTTGTTTAGGCGCTCAAGAGTCTGTGTTAGGTTCTCTACATGGCCTAGTGCTAAGGAGCAAGCTCCCCTCACTTCACGAGCCCAGTGATAAGATGGTCTCGCTTAGCCAAAATATACTTTCCCTATAGATTAGACTCTGCCAGAAAACAGAGTGGGCTTTCCCCTTGGTGATGAAATCCAAGTAGGATCGTCGGGACGGGTAAGGTATCTACTGGGGGATGAAATCCCAGTCGGGCCTTGTCTCAGGTGAGTTTTGATGTTTGATTTGGTGCAAGTGGTTTGGTTGTGTAACATCAAGTGGACTACGATTAATTCAATATGTGGTTATTAATTACTAGGTGTGGACTAAGAAATTCAAGCAATCAAAAATGCAATGCAATGTGTTTTAAGCCCAAGTCGAAATGTGAGTTCGAATGAAATCAAGCTGAGAAAGGGTTGAAGAATATGACTTTTGACTAGTCTAGAATGCAAGAAAAGGAAGAAAAGTTCTTTTTAATCCTGCTTATGATGTCGTTTAGAAGAGAAGAAAGAGGTGAAAAGGGAGAAACATAATGCACCTAAATGAAAAAGAAGGAAAAGAACCCAAGGAAGACCCTAGGGTCCCACCGGGCGTGCCAGAATGTTTCTATGCTATTTTCACTTTCTACATTCAAAGAGAGAAATAAGAAACTAAGAAATGGTCAAGGTTAGATGTTACCTGGATGAAGTTTGTGCACCGTTATCCAGACGTCGTGAGAAATCCTCTTTGGTTGTGGAGGATGACACCTGCAAAAGAAAGAGACTTGGACAAAGAAGGCATTAGATGGATAGATGGTGAGTTGCCAAGCAAAAGCTTGATCCCAGAAGCGAAAGCTTGAGGGATGTCAACCCAATGATTGATAAAAGGATGTTTGATAAAAGTTAGAATGATAAAAAGATTGAAATGAGAGAAGACTAAAAAGAAATAGAAGCAAATGCTTACCTGAGTGTTGTTGTCAGACTGGTCACAGTCGCTGACATCAGTTAGGCTGCCGACGTCGGTTATCAAGTCTGCCGACGTCGGTTAGGCTACCGATGTCAGTGGAGGAAGTGACCAGCGTCGGTCAGGGTAGTAGTCTATAGATGAGGTCTGGTCAAGTTTCTAGACTGTGGACAGGTCTGAAAAGGGGTCTGGATAGGTTTTCATGTTGTTTGGATGGTCTGAGAGAGTCTGGTTTTGGTTAATGGTCTGTGCAAAGGTTTTGGGTAGAGTTGTAGGGACAATGGATAGAGTGTATGGTCAGACAGAAGATAGAGGAAATAGGGAGACAGAGAGGTAAGGATTCGGTTCTGGTCTGGTCTGGTGATAGGAAGTGCTGAATCTAGTCCATAATACTTAGAAGCAAATAACTAGAAAACACAATGAAAGGACAAACAAAATACTTACATGTGGCTGGCTGAAGGAGTGTTGCAGATCCCTGTACCTGTTGTTGATGTATCCTATGTGGAGGACCTGTTGCTAGTGTGGAACCTTACTGTGTATACCTGAGAGAGAGAGAGAGAGAGTGAGAGGTCTGGCTGAGAGATTGGCAGGGTGGCAGAGTGAAGGAATGGATTGTTGATCAGATTGTAAGATTCAAGAGTCAGATTAAGAGTAGGGGCAAAGGGAGGATAACAGATGTAGAAAACTGTTATGAAGGCAACCGATGCTGGTAATATCACCGATGTCGGTCGACAGTTGATCGACGTCGGTGGCTGGAAGGCAGGAGAAAGGCTAAACATAGCCTTTCATCCATTTTCCCAACTGTCAGGTCAGCGGGTCGGGGGAAGAAACAGTTGAAGGTGATTAAATGGACGTGAGAGGATGAAATGGGGGTCTAGGCATTAATATTGGCCATGTGGGGAATTAAGGGAATCCAAAGAAGGGTATCTAAGGGTGGTGAGGTGGCATGGGGAGAGAGAAAAAGGGAATTATTAATTAAAATAGATGATTAATTAAATTAATAAGACCTAGGTGGGTTAGGGATAGCTAGAAGTGGCAAGGGACTAAGGGGACCAAAGGGGGGAGAGGACGAGGAGGATGACCAGGGGAGTAGACACGATGGTACCCAGCTCCATGCTCGGCTGACCTAGATTAAAATTGGTGACAAAGACTCTAAGGAATTATTTAAAGTGCTAAAATCCAAGTAAGCTTGTAGGAAAATTAAGGCCATTAAATTGGTTCAATCCCAACTTACCTCCGAGTCTGATATCTCCTCAACCTTTCTTGAGCATTATAAGCTAGTTTTCCAAGCCCAACCTTTCACGGCTGAGTGGTCCCAAGCTCTTCAAAATTATTTTAATGTGGTGCCTCATAAGCTCAATCCAACTAGCTAGTATATTTTTGATGCCCCTCTCACCTTATATGAGCTTACATAATCTTTAAATTTTATGAGAAATGATAAATCCCCTAGCCTCAATAGCTTCCCTTGTAAATTTTACAAAGCCACTTGGGAGTTTACTAGTCCTGACTTACTTCAAGTCTATAAAGAAGCATTGTATAATCACTCTCATGGACCCATGATCAATAAAGTAAATATAAAATACATTCCTAAATTAAAATATCCTAATCTTCTTACCAATTGGAGTATGATAACCCTATTCAATGTCTCTTACAAGATTCTTGCCAAAGCCCTCATCGACCACGTTCAACTCATCCTACCTACCATTATTAGATTTGAGAAAATAGGATTTATTAGAGGGTGATATATTTTGGATAATTTTATTGAGATCTGAGAGGGCATGGCTTGATCCCACTCCTCTCTTCAAATAACTATTTTTCTTAAAAAGGCATATGACAAGATTGAGTGGCATTTTATCATTGTCATGCTTAAGGCTCTCAGCTTTGGTCCCTATTTCATTTATGAAGTTTAGAATTTGATTCATGATGCCTCAACCTAACTCATTATTAATGGGAATAAAATTATGGGGATTGAGTTCTAGTCATCTATTTTCCAATGTTATCCCCTTGCTCCAACACTATATGTTTTAGTCGTTAAATCTCTAAGTTACCTCTTAGCTTTTAAGGCTTCTCAAGGGATTGTTCATGGGATTATTTTGACTGACCACACCTCTTAGACCATTAATATACACTTTACAAATGATACCTTCTTCACACTTGATGATCAAGAGTCCACTTTTAATGAAGTTATGCAATGCCTAAACATCTTTTGTTTGGCTTCTAGATCTAGCCTTAAATAGAGGAAAACCTAGTGTTTTTCTCAAAGCATGATGCTTATTCCTAAGTGTCTTAGGAAGTTTAATTAGTAGTGGATTGTATAGGGGGAGTAATTCAATTTATTGATAATCCCCTTCTATTTTGACAACTCATTGACCAAGCTTTGGCAATATGTCCTCAATAATATTGAAAGGAATATTGAGTATTAGATCACCAAGCCCTATCTATAGCAGGTAAGTTCCAAATTTTCCCCAAGATCTTAGCTTCCACTCATGTTTATTATTCCTCATATTAGGACCCCTCCAAAGCCTCTTATGATATTCTATCTAACCTTCTCATATATTCTTCTAGGATAATTATAATAGGGCTCAAGGATTTCATTAGGTGTCTTAGGACATTTTTTGCCTCCCTCATGATAAAGGTGGCATGGGCATCATTGAAACCTATCGATAGAGTATGGCCTTGTGTTTTAAGTTTTTTATTCAATTTATTAAGGATAATGGGTCTTGGAAAATTATTATCCAACATCATATCTCTTTATACTCTCCCTATCGTACAACTAGTTAGGATAATATTGGATTTCAATCCCTCCTCATCACTATTGTGCATATTAAGATTATTGGCTCCTTTGTAGTCAAAAGTATATGGAAGGATTTCAAAGTAGTCAAACCCTACTTGAAGTTGGTAGGGGATGGTTTTTGCATAGGGTTATCTCTTAATGACCATAGCTTATGGTGGTCTTCTATTCTCACTAATTATTCCATTCCCTTATCTAAATTACCTAGTATTGAAGCTCTGTGATTATTCTATAAAGGGATTCAAACTATCCATGATTTGGTTACCTATAGATACTATATTCTCTAGCCTAATTAAAAATAAAGATTCAATTAAAAAATGCAAATTTACCTTCCATCCTTCACATTCATTAATTAATCCATGATGTTATACTACATAATCTTTGCTTGTAGCCTCTTCGGGCCTGGTGGAAAGATTGGAGGTGGAACTATGATACACACTTTAAAAGATACTCTCTTGGGATTATTTATTAGGTGATGATTTATTTGTCTCTAGATCTCAAAAAGATTAATAGGTAATGGGGATTTTAGTCCTCTCCTAGGACTTGGCTTCCCCATCTGGATCATGTATGGTGCCCTGGCCTAAAGCCCAAGCTATCTCATTTTTTGTGTTGTTTAATTGACCAAGGACCCCCCCCCCAATCGATGAGAGGCTAATCCACCTATGCATTTACCAACCCTTTGGTCTAGCTTGTAAGTGACCAAAATCTTTTAAACATCTACTTTGGTTCTGTCCTAAATCTTAATCTACCTGGTGATGGATTCATTTGTTATTCAAAACTTATCATCCTAAGCCTTTCTCTTGGTGTAAGGCACTTTTTAGGGTTTTTACTTATTGACCAACTTCTATTAATTTTATTCGGCATTTATTTCATGCTATCATCCTCTTTCAGCTTTAAAAAGCTAAAAATAATGTTATTTTTAATAATAAGGCATATGAATTTCATTTTATGTTAATGAAAAGGTTATTATTTCATCATTTTACTTGAAGATTCAAGCATGAGTTGAGAATATGGTACTAGACCTCCGCCACTTGTAAGATCTCGTCCACCACTCAGGGAGTGCCCTTGCACTATGAGCAAATTTTTTCCAAATGGCCTACCTTGTGGTCCCCTACAACCTCATCTAAGGAGGTATAAAAGTAGAATCTGGTCTCAAAATAGGGGCCACTTTTTGCCTTGCCCTCCCCTAGGGTGTGGTTGGAGTTCTCATGGAAATTCTAATACTGGTCTTTCATAATGGTCTTTGGTGAGTGTTATTGTTCCTATGTAGCTCACTGATGGTTGACCTATCACTATTCATGATGCCCCATGGATAGTTGGAATGATCTATAGATTCCTGATATGGAACCACCTTCTTGGTTGGCACTTCCCAAGGATGACCCTTTGCCTCCACCTCTTAGGGTGGTAGCTTATGCTTAATTTTATAATGGTTGGTTATTTTTAGTTTCTTTTTTCATGTTTTGACCAGTTATTTTTTAATGTTTAGAGATATTTTTATCCTCTAGCATGGAATTTAAATCATGATTTGTCTGGATACATTACTTTGTGACCTTATATAATTATATTTTTTGTTTAATATAATTTGAAGCATTCTAATATTAAAATTTAATGTTAGGTCTTAATTAGGATTAGATCTTAGGATGGTTATAAAATATATCCTCTCACTTTAATAAACAAATATAACACACACACACACACACACACACACACAACAACAACAACAACAACAACAACAACAAATAAAATAGTTAGATTTTAGATCTAAAAAAGTGATGTTTAGTACCAAAACACAATCATTTCATATTTTTAAAATCCAAATAAAGATTAATTAAAAGTGAATTACTAAAGTGTTAGGGTATAATAATCAAGTCAAACTCAAAATAAAATAAAATAAAAAATTGATATTATTAACCAATATTTAAATTCATGATAAAATGAATCATTTCATTGTATCAACCAAAAAAATTCAATCAAAACTTATATTTAAAAACACAATGATTATAAGGATAAATTTATTAATGCAATAATATCCTTCGATGATCTGCATTAATAACTATCAATCTAATGAGAATTAAATTGATAATATAATTGTCATGATGAAAAGGAAAAGTATGACAAAATAGGTCACAAACTATAAAGGAACAACAAAAAAATATGCATCACTTAAATACAAAGCATTCAATACATGCAACAACAAAATACTAGAAGAAACCAATACCATGACTAAGGTAGTATTCATCTTACAACCATGTACACTAGGTGTGTATCACAACTCATGACTAAGGTAGTATTCATCTTACAACCATAATACATTAATAGAATATGTTGTGTGGTGGATAATAAATAACATATAGTACTACATAATCAATTAAAAATATCATAATAGTAACTACATCAAGTAAAGGCATGCCATGTATCAAAAAGAGTTATAACTACTCATAATAATAAATGAATGTGACATTTTAAAAATAATAATTCTAAACATAACAAAAAATCAAGAAAAAAAATTCATAATATCACCCATGACAAAAACATAAATATGAATCCATGCCAAATACAACTAAGTAAAAAATTACCTCGAATGGGAACCACATAGATCTTAATCATGATGATAATATGGCATATTTTTATGTGTAGTATTGTATTATATATGGTTTTATTGGTTAAAATTTTTCGCTAAGCCCATGTGCTTGAAATTAACAATCTATTATACATAATGTTTTTATTTCACTTTCCTCTATTTATTTGTGTATCTCAAATATTTGTTGTCTATATTGTCTTGTGTGTGGATTTTGGGTTCATCAGGATTCCTTTAAGTCTTCTATCCTACACTTATCCTCTCTTAAGTATTCTATTGTTTCTAGTTTCATCTAATTTTGACATATTTATTATATGAATTTTTAAGTTACATTATTCTTTCATATCTTCACTTCCTAATTTTTTTTCTTCTTCAATTTCTATGTCATTCTTCTAGCCTCTTCATTTATGATTGATTGCATTGTTTATCTAGCCCTTTACTTTGATTTTAATATCTCATCTCAAAAACATGCATGAAATTCCCAACTATGATAACACATACATATCAAGGCCTTATACCCCAATGCACGTACAATTTTGAGGAAATTTATAGGTTAGTATGGATTCTTCTCTTATTCCTTCTTCTTGCTTTTTCCCTTAGGCTTACT
Organism: Torreya grandis; assembly: GCA_037957365.1. Taxonomy (NCBI): domain Eukaryota; kingdom Viridiplantae; phylum Streptophyta; class Pinopsida; order Cupressales; family Taxaceae; genus Torreya; species Torreya grandis. The sequence continues at coordinate 2,147,793 of JARHVA010001577.1, forward strand.
TTCTAACTTGATTGATTCATCTCTTCTCGCTTCTTATTTTTTACTCTCATCTTGTCTTTTGTTTGATTTTATTATATAATTATTTCATCTTTAAAATAATAAAAAACCAAAAACCAAAAATTGTTTAGCTTGATCTTTGGGTGTTACATGGATGTAGTTTAGCATATTATGATTTCTTTTTATAATTAAAGGTTTTTACATGTATATTGTTTACATATGTGTTTCTAATATTTTTATGTTAAGATCCTTCATTATAGCCATTTTTGATAATTTATTTCCTTAACAAAAGGCTAAAAATGCATATGATTTGTAAGATGTCCATTGAGCCCATTGTAATAATCCCACAGTCACAGAGGATAGTAGTTAGTTAATGATAAATTAGTATAAATAGGAATCTAGAATAGTGAGAAGTCACCCATGAATTATTCAAAGGAGATTTACCCCTTGAATAAGATAATGATAAGTGTAATGCAATTTTGATTTATTTTAATTTAATTAGACAATATCTATTTATTTCCTGGTTTAATTTTGCATATTTACAATCTAGTTCTAATTTATTTCAGGAAAGATTTTATAATATATTATCATAGCACTTTCCAGGGCCAAGTTTTGAAGCAAATTTAGTAATTTAATAATATTTAATTATGTCCATTGTATGCTCTCACCTCACCCTAATGAGATCTTGGGGATTATAAAGTGGAAACATAGTGGTGGCACTAAGATTTCATCTTAGAATGGCATTGCTATGAGATGAGATTTAAAACCAATCATTGCTACGAGCTAAGTTTTAAAATTTGTACCTATGCCAAGGTCAAAATTTCTTTTTACAAACTTCTATCATCAATACAAGTTGAATTTTAAAACCTATACATGTGAATTAGAATTTTTTTATGTAGGCTCCCATGATCACTGTGTATGCATCATTGTTTCCTGATGCAATTTCTATAATAGAAATTAATGTTGTCTAATGTGTACCATGCCATCAACATCAAGCTCTGTGTAATGAATTTTATATAAATTTTACAAGATAAAAAAAAATCTAAGGTTTTCTTACAAGATCCAAATTATGAACTGGTTTTGGCCATATGGCCAATCGATCTCATTGTACCGATGTCATAGTAATTGTAACTATTATGTATAAGATCCAAAATTTGATCCAATTTTGGTCATACGATTAACCAATTTCATTATAATTATATTTTTTAAAGTATAGAAATTTTCTAGAGACCATAGGTAGAATAAACCATTCTAGTTTTCTCACTACATTGGTCATTTTAAAGGATATTTCAATTTTTCTAAAAAAAAATAAAATCCACCTATAATCTGAAACATGTTTTTGAAAAAAACCACCTACATGGAAATTAAACCATTGTGGTCATCTTGTAAATCCAATAAATTTAACATTTAACTTCATTTAATCTTTTTTAACACCTCCAAACCCTTTGGTAAATGGTTAATACTCGTGTCAAGACCCACACCATGGCACATGACATTGTTGAACTCCAGACATAATTTGAATACCCATTGTTTGAGTTGAATGATATCATCCTTAGCCTCCATGTTGAAAATAAAGCACTCCAAACCAATGGAGATCATTAATTATATGTTAGTTTTTCCTCCAAAGAACCACTATGTGGCCCTAAATTAGGTTTTTAGAAATTTGATGGTACTAAACCCACTAGTTGTATTTACAATGCCAAATAGTGTTTCAAATTGTATCACATTGTGGGGAAAGAAAAGGTACCTATTGTTTCATTCTACTTAGAGAATGAAGCTATATGTTGATGCTTCAAAATGTACCACAAGTTCTCTTCAATGTTGATGAACACTACTCATTTTATAATTTGAGAAATCCAAGGCATGAGTTATAGTTTGTGATAATTTAAATGATGCCTGTGGTAGAATAGAAGTAGAGTATGAGAACTGTCCAAAATATTTATTTGATTTCAGTGATTAGGAACCACCAGGGTTTAAATCTCTAGATATTCAATAGTTTCTAATCACTTATAGGCTAGACTAAATGAGTATTAGCAATGATCTTTAAGCTAAAATGAATCTTGATAAAAATAAGAAAAGAGAAGAGTAAAGTAAGAAAGAAACATGATTGCAGGTTTTCATCTCAGATATTATGAAAAAATTCCAATTACTTTGAATAGATTTGAACTAATTCATGTTATAAAATAGCATAATCTCAAATTATATCATAAATCAAGCAAAATTAAAAGTAAAATATGAATCATAAGTAAGAACCAAATTTACTTTAAATATTTTCTATTATGATCTGAATAACATAAGTACATTCAAATGTAGAACAAATAAAATGAAGTATACTTTGAGTTATTTACAATCAATTTAACATCTAGCACATATTAACAACCCTATGACAAATAATGTAACTCAAAATAATAAGAATCATTCAAATTCAAAATGACTTTCTGCAATTGAGAAGTAGCATAGACTTTTAACAAAACTGTCTAGATAATCTTTTCAAAATTCCTTGGTTATATTAAATGCTCCTGATATACAAATGCTAAAAAAATCCTCCTCCTTTACAAATGGTAACCATCTACCTATTTATAGATAACATGGGTGGTTAATCAATTACCCTTTAATATATCTACATGCGGATAAGGACAATTGTCCATGATATAAAGATACAATGTGGAAGGTCATATGTCAACTTGACAAAAAGAGAGTATATGCTAACAAACTAACATATACTTTACAAGAGAAAGTCCCCTTCATAGAAATACTACTAGGTCCCTCAATTAGCCTTATTCAAGGAAGTATTTCACCTTGGTATATTGTTCATTTATTAGTTCAAAATCCACTGTGGGCTTCATTAAACAATCCTCTTTTTAACCTACCAACTTGTTAAGCTCATTATCTGCTTGAGATAAAAGTTATTTGATACATTGTGCCTCTACATTTGCCTCCCTATAGAGATAATGATATCAAGGATTTTATAAATATCTTTGGATGAGTGACCTTTGTTATCTTTGATGCCCTAGATGTGAACACCACCTCTTTTCTTGAATTCTTCATCATCAGTCATGCCTATAGTAGTGGTTTGAGAAGGGTTATCTAACAGATTACCTAAAAGTCTCTCTATCTGGTCTACCAAGCCTATGTCTCCCTTGATAAATTTATTGACATCTTTGCACCAGGTAATCAAATCCTCTTTTTTATCCATCAGATTTCCATAAGGATGTCCAGATGTCTAAGCTTGATAATCTTGAAATCTAATATTTACTTTGTCTTATGTATCTTAATGAGCTCCTCCATCTGAGTTTGAGAATTTTACCATTGAGTAATTAAAGCTTATGCCATCCCAATTTTAAGGTCTAAATCACTCAACCTAAAATTTATTCTTTTCAAATTCTCAAATGCATCTATCAAATATTTGTTTAACACCTGTAATACATCCTCAAGAATTGAAATGAGGACCTGAGCTTCTAAATCTTGATTTTCTTTCTCTAAGTTGAGAATCTTCTATTTCATTCCTTTAATTCTAGCCAATGTCATTGATGACTGGGCCATTACCATACTAGCCACATCCTCTTGAAATATAGGATGCTCCCCTATTGCCTACCCTAGAATAGGAGTTAAACCTGCAAATGATTTCACCTTTTGAAAGGTGAACTCCTTAGTACTAACAGTAACCTTCTTGGTCACTATTCTCTTAAGAGTTGATGTATCTAGATTGAAATGGACCTAAGGATTAGAATCCTTTACTTGTGGCTATTCAAGAATCTCTACATTTGAGCTCTCAAAGGCTCTTGGAGTACCAATTCCTTGGCTTTCCTTATTGTGAAGGATATGGATACTTCTCTCTATTTATTTGTTCAAAATATCTTGAATCTAAGGCTTGACATTATCTTGAACACTCACTTCAACTTGAGTCAAAGATAATTAAGGATAAAGAGATGGTATTTTTTACAACTTTCCATAAACAAACCAATCAAGAATAGTTGGCCCATAAATAGTATTTTCATCACTGAAAAGGTTGATTTCACTATTAGAATGAGTGAAATTTAACCTAGACCTCTTTCTTGGGGTTAAAATAACTAAATCCAATTCTTCCTGTCTCTTTCCTCCATCTAATGGAACTAATTCCTTACCTACTTCCTCAGATGGATCCTCTTCTTTATTAGAACCATAAGTAGATGTGATGTTAACTAGATGACTTTCCATTATTTCTCCAGTTGATAAAGCAATCATGCTTATAACCTAAACTGGGGAAGAAGGCCTTGGTGGGGATGCCTAACATTGGGGACCTTCACCAGTTCTATACTCTATGTTGGATTCTTGAATCACCTCCTTACCTTTTCCTTTTACATCCTTAGGTTGCCCAACCTAGGGTGACTTTGTCAATTCTCTCTATTGAGGCTTTGAAGATTGTCCTCTAATAGGTGGCTCTTATTTTGCAGTCCCAAATGGTCATGGCAACAAATGATAATGCAAGGGCTATAGTTACCAAAATATTTTATAATTTGATGTTGAAGTTCTTAATCTTGGATAGGACTTCTTCAAAGTTCTTTGCCTTTGTGTAGATTCCATCTCCTACACCTGGTTGATGATTATACTCAGTCTTTGGGACCTTTTTATATTGAATATGATTAGCCACTCTATCCTTAGGGTCCCACATATTTAAGTCATCCATTTGGAAATCAAAAGAGTTCCTGTGTACCACCATGATCTTGAACTACTTCCAATCCCTAATTACAATTCTACCAATGTCTAGTGAAAAGGGATGAACCTAGGCATTCTTATTCTTCTTGCATATCCCATCGATTACTTGAATGGTTTGATAATCAATTTCTTGGTCTATAAGCTTACTTAGAACATATATAGGAAGTCTATATGGTTGGATCATGATTATTTCTATCCAAATTATAGTGCAATCTAGATAGAACCATACATACCCCATAGTCTCCACTTATCTTTTGATTAAAAGATGAAGCCTAGAATAGAGATACTAGTAATTACCTTAAAAATGACTAGGAAGATACCATCACATATTAATTTCATGTGGTTCCTATATTTGAATACATGAAATTTATAATAATGATGGGAAATGGTAGCCTTACCATCATGTGACCAATTTCAGATGCCAAGGAAACTAATAGAGGATAAGAGTGAATCCAAAAGGTAAGACAAAATAAATATATGTTTGTATGTCTTTATCTTGATGGATGTAAATTTTTTAACCAACAATAAACTTATTAAGTCTCTAATAGGAGGGGTTAATTTTTGTTCCAACATGCAATGGACATAAGATACCCAAACCTTATTCAAATAAGTAGTAGAAAAGGCACCAAAATATCTACTCAATAAGTTCATATCTATCCTAATACCCTCCCTCAAATTGGGCAATAGGAATCTCACCATTAGCGTACCTAAAAACATGGTAACCTTGGATTAACCAAGGTGAGAGGACTAAATCTAAGTTTTGGCAATTTGTCCATTCTCTCAAAGATGGAAGATCGACATGAGGCAAAGGGAGCTTATAATAAGTTTCAAAGGCTATGGTAGCTATACATGCAATTTTATTATTATTCCCTTCATTAATAATCCATTCCACATCCACTTTGTAGTCAACAAAAATAGGAGCAAGAAGGTCCATGCAATGCATTACCTTTGGTTTAACAGCTACATGATGAAGGCCTACTAGCTAAATTGCCACTAGGTCTTTGTATCTTTAGTGCACTATAACATTTATCTTCTCCTCCTAGGAAATTGTTTGAAATTTATCTATAAATAAATAATTTGGACCAATTATTGATTCCAGGTACATTCAAGGCTGTCAAATCTAGCTCTAGGTCTCTAAAGACCCTTCCTTCACCATTTGAAGTTAGATAGAGTTTTGATTCAATTTTCATTTGTTCCCTACTTGTTTCCATTGATAAAAATGGATTTTAGTTGATGAAAAAAACATTTCACTAAGGCATTTTCTCTAAATTCAAGTTGCACTTGCTTTGATCATTATGTGATCAATTGAACTGGCTTAAGTCCCTTTTTAAATAGGGTTTAGGGTTTTTAGCTTTAATGGCAACAAAATATAGCTCTTGATTTCATACATGACCTAAAATTTATGGGACCTATTAAATCATGTCTTTTATTCTATTGATCACAAAATATCTTTCATTTTTGTCCTTCATGCTTACATAGAGCCTATGTGGTAGGGTTCCATGCCTTTTGCGATAAATTTTATAAATGCTAGTTGAAAGCTAGCCATTAGCTTTCAAAAGTCTTATTTATTTTACTTTAAAAACTTGAGTCCCTATCCTTACATTTCATTGGTTGCTTAATCCTTTAATCTTGATGATTGTGCTATGTGTTAAGCTCGTGAGGCCTTTGAAAAGTCCTCGACTTTATCACATGATTGGATCAAATCTCATGAGCAAGCGATCACCATCAGATCCTATAAATCCCTTAAGATTTTTTGAAGCTTCAACTTTAATTCTCACTATTGGATTAAAACCTCTGATTAACCAATCATTGTTGGATCTTGATTGGGGCACATATCATTAATTGTATGCCTTTTTAACTTTCTTGGAGTTAGACACATCATTGGATCAAATCTAAGGAACAAGCAATCATCATTGGATCATGTAAAATGATTACCTTTTAAATGGTTCCATGATTATATGAAACTTAGGATTAAAGATAACATTTAGAATTTTATGTTAAAAACACAAAAATACCTAGACTAAAGTCTTTAATGCTAATTTTGCCCATGTAAAAAGCTAGGAATTTCTTAAAATGTTCTTTAGAAATGCCCCCTTTGTTTAGGCTTTAAAAATTATCTAGGTTAAATTTGATGGGTTTGTTCATGTCAAATACATCCTCATAGACATCAAATGATGGGATCAAACCTGTCAAATTTAAGACAATGAAATTATTGATCCAACAACTAAATGCCACACATAAAACTTTGAGGATTGTCTTGGTTAAATTTGATGGGTTCAGTCACATAAAATACGTCCTTGTAGACATCAAATGATGGAAGTGAACTTATTAAATTTGAGACAATTAAATTATTAATCCAATAACTGAATGCCATGCATAAAACTTCAAGGATTGTCATGGTTAAATTTGATGGGTTCAGTAACATCAAATACATCCTCACAAATTTCAAATGATGGGAGCAAACCTCTCAAATTTGATACAATGCAATTATTGATCTAATAACCTTCGAAAGATCT